>OX459009.1:0-2500 GCA_949774965.1 Diarsia brunnea | reverse complement strand
GTTAGGTTAGGTTAGGTTAGGTTAGGTTAGGTTAGGTTAGGTTAGGTTAGGTTAGGTTAGGTTAGGTTAGGTTAGGTTAGGTTAGGTTAGGTTAGGTTAGGTTAGGTTAGGTTAGGTTAGGTTAGGTTAGGTTAGGTTAGGTTAGGTTAGGTTAGGTTAGGTTAGGTTAGGTTAGGTTAGGTTAGGTTAGGTTAGGTTAGGTTAGGTTAGGTTAGGTTAGGTTAGGTTAGGTTAGGTTAGGTTAGGTTAGGTTAGGTTAGGTTAGGTTAGGTTAGGTTAGGTTAGGTTAGGTTAGGTTAGGTTAGGTTAGGTTAGGTTAGGTTAGGTTAGGTTAGGTTAGGTTAGGTTAGGTTAGGTTAGGTTAGGTTAGGTTAGGTTAGGTTAGGTTAGGTTAGGTTAGGTTAGGTTAGGTTAGGTTAGGTTAGGTTAGGTTAGGTTAGGTTAGGTTAGGTTAGGTTAGGTTAGGTTAGGTTAGGTTAGGTTAGGTTAGGTTAGGTTAGGTTAGGTTAGGTTAGGTTAGGTTAGGTTAGGTTAGGTTAGGTTAGGTTAGGTTAGGTTAGGTTAGGTTAGGTTAGGTTAGGTTAGGTTAGGTTAGGTTAGGTTAGGTTAGGTTAGGTTAGGTTAGGTTAGGTTAGGTTAGGTTAGGTTAGGTTAGGTTAGGTTAGGTTAGGTTAGGTTAGGTTAGGTTAGGTTAGGTTAGGTTAGGTTAGGTTAGGTTAGGTTAGGTTAGGTTAGGTTAGGTTAGGTTAGGTTAGGTTAGGTTAGGTTAGGTTAGGTTAGGTTAGGTTAGGTTAGGTTAGGTTAGGTTAGGTTAGGTTAGGTTAGGTTAGGTTAGGTTAGGTTAGGTTAGGTTAGGTTAGGTTAGGTTAGGTTAGGTTAGGTTAGGTTAGGTTAGGTTAGGTTAGGTTAGGTTAGGTTAGGTTAGGTTAGGTTAGGTTAGGTTAGGTTAGGTTAGGTTAGGTTAGGTTAGGTTAGGTTAGGTTAGGTTAGGTTAGGTTAGGTTAGGTTAGGTTAGGTTAGGTTAGGTTAGGTTAGGTTAGGTTAGGTTAGGTTAGGTTAGGTTAGGTTAGGTTAGGTTAGGTTAGGTTAGGTTAGGTTAGGTTAGGTTAGGTTAGGTTAGGTTAGGTTAGGTTAGGTTAGGTTAGGTTAGGTTAGGTTAGGTTAGGTTAGGTTAGGTTAGGTTAGGTTAGGTTAGGTTAGGTTAGGTTAGGTTAGGTTAGGTTAGGTTAGGTTAGGTTAGGTTAGGTTAGGTTAGGTTAGGTTAGGTTAGGTTAGGTTAGGTTAGGTTAGGTTAGGTTAGGTTAGGTTAGGTTAGGTTAGGTTAGGTTAGGTTAGGTTAGGTTAGGTTAGGTTAGGTTAGGTTAGGTTAGGTTAGGTTAGGTTAGGTTAGGTTAGGTTAGGTTAGGTTAGGTTAGGTTAGGTTAGGTTAGGTTAGGTTAGGTTAGGTTAGGTTAGGTTAGGTTAGGTTAGGTTAGGTTAGGTTAGGTTAGGTTAGGTTAGGTTAGGTTAGGTTAGGTTAGGTTAGGTTAGGTTAGGTTAGGTTAGGTTAGGTTAGGTTAGGTTAGGTTAGGTTAGGTTAGGTTAGGTTAGGTTAGGTTAGGTTAGGTTAGGTTAGGTTAGGTTAGGTTAGGTTAGGTTAGGTTAGGTTAGGTTAGGTTAGGTTAGGTTAGGTTAGGTTAGGTTAGGTTAGGTTAGGTTAGGTTAGGTTAGGTTAGGTTAGGTTAGGTTAGGTTAGGTTAGGTTAGGTTAGGTTAGGTTAGGTTAGGTTAGGTTAGGTTAGGTTAGGTTAGGTTAGGTTAGGTTAGGTTAGGTTAGGTTAGGTTAGGTTAGGTTAGGTTAGGTTAGGTTAGGTTAGGTTAGGTTAGGTTAGGTTAGGTTAGGTTAGGTTAGGTTAGGTTAGGTTAGGTTAGGTTAGGTTAGGTTAGGTTAGGTTAGGTTAGGTTAGGTTAGGTTAGGTTAGGTTAGGTTAGGTTAGGTTAGGTTAGGTTAGGTTAGGTTAGGTTAGGTTAGGTTAGGTTAGGTTAGGTTAGGTTAGGTTAGGTTAGGTTAGGTTAGGTTAGGTTAGGTTAGGTTAGGTTAGGTTAGGTTAGGTTAGGTTAGGTTAGGTTAGGTTAGGTTAGGTTAGGTTAGGTTAGGTTAGGTTAGGTTAGGTTAGGTTAGGTTAGGTTAGGTTAGGTTAGGTTAGGTTAGGTTAGGTTAGGTTAGGTTAGGTTAGGTTAGGTTAGGTTAGGTTAGGTTAGGTTAGGTTAGGTTAGGTTAGGTTAGGTTAGGTTAGGTTAGGTTAGGTTAGGTTAGGTTAGGTTAGGTTAGGTTAGGTTAGGTTAGGTTAGGTTAGGTTAGGTTAGGTTAGGTTAGGTTAGGTTAGGTTAGGTTAGGTTAGGTTAGGTTAGGTTAGGTTAGGTTAGGTTAGGTTAGGTTAGGTTAGGTTAGGTTAGGTTAGGTTAGGTTAGGTCTAGGTTAGGTTAGGTTAGGTTAGGTTAGGTTAGGTTAGGTTAGGTTA